>WARS01000007.1:8595292-8638675 GCA_008933995.1 Datnioides undecimradiatus
CCCCCCCCCCCCCCCCCCGCCTCTTTTCGTAAACATGTATGGTAACCTCGCTCGCCCATCCAGCCCCGCGTTCACATGCTAATGTCCCTGCTGCCAAAAGGAAATCCACTGTTAAGGAACAGAAGTCTCCTCCACCACTGCAGACAACAACAAGAAGCTTTCTGTTCATTTTTCCATTTTACATACAGGCAACCTTCTACTACCTATCTTGTGACAGCACACAGTAAATTATACTGTATAATATTTACAGTATTTTTACAGTATTATTTTTTTTTAAAGTGCACCTACGTTTTTGGGTGGGTAGACTCACTAAACTTTAAATAAATTACATAATAGTAAAAGTGCTTTCTTTAATTTGTTTATAATAGGACGTTTCCTGGGATGCAATGGGATGGGAGAGCTTCACATAAGTAAAATGTGCAGAAAATATTTTTGATCAATTAACACAATGATATAAAATTTACATCCTGTCATTTTCAGTAATGATTTAAGGGTTTTTTAAGGGACGCTCTAATAGCACCTCAAAGTCTTTATTTTTAGTTGTATAATGAGCATCATTTCACACCCAGACAGCAATATGTCAGTTTTTAAAAAAACATCATACACAATATAACACATAATAGATATTTCAGTAAAGCGTGTCAAATATACATGCTTTAGTCATTAAATCTTTCCTGGCACACTAGATTTATTGAAGGGTTGATCACTGTTACACTGTAGTATTTGTTTCTTGGAGAGAAATGGTACACATGGTCCTGTGTGGTTCAATGTGTGTGTACTTTGAGTTTGTAGAAAGTAGAGTGAGCAACAGGTTCATCAGGGTGTTTTTTAGTCATTTTTATCTTTAATTTCTTTTGCATTTATCCAGAACCATCAGCTTTGGTTCTTGGTATAAAGCAGAACTAAACCCTTCCCCCTCCACCAAGGGTTAATCTGCCTCTTTGTTGACCACAAAGGGACAATCAGAGGTGGAAATGGGTATTTTGTAATCTGTGCAGCATCACAATGCAGTCTGATCTCATGCTAATACACAGCGGGAGGGTCAGCAGCAGGAGGGGAAACCTGAGCTGAACACAACAGGAAGTCTGCATGTGAAAGCTCTCAGACTGCTGCAAGACACAGAGGGGAAGAGGAAGACACATATATGAATGAAAGCACAACTTTCATCATATAATGATACAGTGAAAGTCTTCCCACCCGACTGGTGCTGCCAGTGGAGGTCAGCACACTCAGCTCTGACTCACAGGTCAGTCTTTTGACCTGAACTGCCCAATTAGGGCCCTGATTCAGATAATATATCCTAAAATGTCTGAAAGCAATCATCTAACCTCCATTTGCTCATGACTTTAATAACAGAACTGTCATTTCAAATTATTCAAAGGGCAACATATGCCTTTTTTTAAGTTGTGTGTTTCTTATCTTTGTGTAGTGTTACACAGAAAAAACGAACTAGAATCTGTAGAAAGCCACAAAAAAAAAGACATTATGATCAAATATTTTATTGTTCTGGTTTTAGAAAGCCTGTAAAATGAACAGTAGAGTAATTTAATACACAAATTTTGTAATTAATAGTTAAATCCACATGTTGACAGGAGCCCTGCTTTAACAGAGATCATATGATACTGCTGTGAAGAAGTATTACACTAGCTTTGTTTTCTACACTGAACCAAACAACGCAGCCTAATGCACAGTGTGTGGTATGAGCTGACATGCCAGTGTTTTGCAAGCAGAAGAGGCATTAAATGTAACATAACTGCGTGTCTATGTGCAGGTGTATATTTGCAATATTGCCTGATGATGTGTAGTCTGGTCATTATGCTGTGAAATTTCACTGTCCAACAAAGTTGTCACTCAGGCAAAAACCTGTTTTCTGCTCACAGTTTGTGGAGCTCCACGAAGCCGTAGGCTGAGGGGGACTAGGTGACTCTGTGTCTCCCTCTTGTGTCTGATTTGTAAAACACATGCAACATAAAAAATGGCTGTGGGACAGTGTGGCCTGTGTGGCACAGGGGGTGATAACTCAGCCTGAATTTTATATACCTGTTTCTTTAATGAGTTAATTTCATATAGATCATAAGCCCAAAATGCCATAAAGAGCCAGATTGTGTTCATTCACATGATTTGTAGCCACTAGATGCAGTTTTAGATAAAATATGTATTTGATATTAATCCCAAACTGTAGGATTTTCAGCAGTATTTTGAGTCAGGCTTTCCCCATTTGAGGGAATGTATGCATGCATCTGAATTGAAAGAACAGAATATGAAATGACCTGGTACTGGCCGAAGTTTACTGTCACAGTCTGAAAAGAGCCAAAAGGAGGTGCAGAAGACTGTTTTTTTTTCTCTGATCATTTGAAATACAGCATGCTGAAAGGTGAGTAAAAAGCATTGCAGCCTTAATTCAACTTTGACACAGGTATCCTCTCAATACATGGCACAGTGTGCTCTGACAGTGGTAACACACAACTAATAAATATGCCATATAGATCTCAAGGGCTCACACTTGACACTGCACCTCCTTGAGCTGTGACTCAGCAATACATTTGCCAAGTGTAGTACCATGCATGATTGTCAGTAAAGCAAGGCAGACAGATAAACAGACTCTATCCATTTTAGTGAAATGAGATATTATGTCAGTTAGTTTAGGTGCTAGCAGTAGTGTTTTGTACGCATAGACATAAGATTGACATCAGTCTTCTCACTGTCAGAAAGAAAGTGAAAAAGTGTAATATAACTTTATTCATTGGTAAACATTTGGTTACCCTAATTCCTAACTCTGTAATAAAGGCAGGGGTTTTTTTTATATAATTTTTTATATTTACATTATCTTCTTTACAACAATGCTGTAAGGACACATCATTTTACAGTCCACTGAGACTTAACTCAGCATCATCTTTCACATCTACACCACTGAACACAACATTTTCTTACATTACAGTATATATTTATATTATTCTCCCTTAACGTTTGGCAACCCTCTTAAAGTGCGTCATAGTCCCTCATCAATCATCTTAGTGTTTGCTGTATTAAATCGTTAATATGTTCTCTGCAGGTAGGTAGATACTTTTGTATTAAATTAAAAAACAAATCTGCTGCCTCAGTTTTCAGTTACTTATCAGTTGTCTGCATCTTTATTTGAGCATTCCTGTGCACCCAGTATGCACACATAACAACCAATACATTCATGTTTTTACCATTGTCTGCAGCAAGTATTGGTAAGGTATATTGTTTGCTGCCTTAATATCTGCATTTAGAGTCTCAACGGTGGCTCGTTAGGTTCAGCTAAAAGAAGTCAGGATTGTGTGTAGTCAACAAAGCTAAGCTAAGTGTCTTGTGTTGTCACTTTCTTGTTTTCTAATTAAAATGTTACATGTATTTAACATGCGATGTTTGGCTTTAGCGGATTTACAGTTCCCTAAAGGCACACTTGACAGGGCTATGCAAACAAACAAAATCTAAGTAATGGTTTAATGTAACAATTTAGATTATGTGGAGATGTAATTACAAAAACAATTCAGTCTGCTGAAATTATCAGCTGATCAGCTGTGGCTGATATGATGGTATCATATCTGTATCAGATTGTATGTCCCTCATATGCACTGACATGTAAACATTTTTTTTCTGGTATAAATGCAGATAAAATGCTTGTGGCAGTACAAAATACAAACAATGTTAGCAATCTAAAATACCATATCGGTTGGGGTCTGGTATTCAATGGGTAATGTGTAATGCTTTTCAAGTAACTTGTCCATCACTGGTCTAACCAGTCTAACCAAGGTAGACATACAACAACTTAAAAACCATCTAAAATGATCAAAACTGGGATCAGATTCACAAACCACCTTTGTAAAAGAACACAACTAGTGTGCCAGCTTTCTGGTTCTACAGACATGGTTTGTAAAACTTTCATTATCTTAAGTATTGATGTTCGATACTTGATTCAACTTTCATCTTCTTCTTCTTCCTCCTCTTCTTCTTCTTCATCTTCCTCTTCCTCCTCCTCTATCTCTTCTTTTCCAGAGTCTACATCCTTTGCTACATTCTTGGTCATCCTCCAGCTGTGAGTCCATTCACTTTTCGGCATCCCGTCTTCCTCGTGCATCAATCCCATGCATCTCTGACTCCTGTGTTTAGTGGAGAAACACGCTACCTCGTCCTCATCCGGCTTCTTCCAACGGCAAATCCTCCATGACTCTTTCCAAGCTCGCCACTCTACTTCTTCGTCATTGCCCTCCACCTCTTCATCATCATCTCCTGTTTTGTGAGCTACCGCCACCATCCACGACTGCTTCCAGGAGGAGAAGGAGGCATTGATTTTGTGGAACTGCAGATGGAGTGGGACAGCAGGTTTACATTTGGTTTGTTTCTTTTTCTTTTTTAGTTTCTCATCCTCTTTCTCAACGTTGTCCACCTCTGTTTGGACCATTATCTCATTTACTTCAGCCTGTTCTTGTTCTGCCTTCTCCTCTTCATCTGCTTCTCCATCCTCCTCCTCCTCATCTCCTTCTTCATCCTCCTCCTCCTCTACTTCTTCTGCCTCCTCCTCATCTCCTTCTTCTGCCTCATCTTCCTCGGTGTCCACTACTTTGTCCATTTCATCCTTTTTGTCTGTCACATTTACTTTGTTGTCCTCATCTACTTCTTTATTGTCTTCCTTTTTGTTGTCTTCTTCTTTCTCCTCGTCCTCATCTGATTCATTCTCCTCCTCATGTTCTTCCTCTTCATCCTCTTCTGCCTCTTCACCCTCCTCCCCTGTATCTAGACTATCCTCCTCCACACCCACTTCATCTTTCATCTTCTTGTCTACTTTGTTCTCCTTCTGGCATGCTTCTTCATTCTTCTCTTCCTTTTCTTTGTCTGCCTCTTTCTCCCTTTCTTTGTCAAACTCTTCCTCTTCATCTACATCTTCATCCTCCTCCTTCTGGTCAGCTTCTTTCTCTTTGTTCTTGTCTAAATCTTTTTCTTCCTTCTCCTCTTTTGCCTCCTTTTCATTAACATCTTCATCCTCATCCTCATCATCTTTCTCTTGGTCCTCCCCTTCATCTACATCTTTTTCTTCCTCCTCCTGGTCGGCCTCTTTGCCCATGTCTATCTTGTCTTTATCATTTTCCTCTACCATTATCTCAGTCTCTGCCTGCTTTTTGTTAACTTCTTCATCCTCCTCCTCATTGTCTTCTTTGGCCCTCTTTTCCTTATCTTTCCAGTTGTTCACTATTTTGTCCTGCTTCTGATCTACTTCTTCATTCTCCTCTTCTTCCTCTTCCTCCTCCTCAGCTTCTTTGTCCTCCACTGCATTTACTTGGTCCATCTTGTCATTTTCTTTTGCTTCTGCATCTTCCTCCTCTTCTTCTTCATCAAGTTCTTCTTCCTCCTCCTCCTTGTCTAATTCATTGTCTTCCTCATCCTTGTCTGATTCTTCATCCTCACCACTTTGATGTGTGTCTTTGTCATCCTCCTTGTGTACTTGTGCAATCTTCTTCTCATGTTCTTCATCCTCCTCATAGTCCCCATCCACATCTTTCTTCTTATACACTTCGCTGTCTTCATCCCTCTCCATTACATCTCCCCCCTCTTCATCTTCATCCTCTTCCTCATTTTCCTCCTCCTTATCCAAATCTTTGTCATCCTCCTCCTTCTTGGTTTCTGCTACATCCTCCTCCATTTGTACCTCTTTGCCCTTCCCCTCACTGTTACCCTCTTCTTCTTCCTCGTCTTCTTCCTCCTCTTCTTCCTCGTCTTCTTCCTCGTCTTCTTCCTCTTTTTCTTCCTCTTCTTCTTCATCCTCATCCACACCTTCATCTTTCTCCTCCTCATCTTCTCTATCTTCTTTATTCAGCCGATACATTTCTTTGTCCTCCTCATATTCATCAGCATCTTCCTTCTCCTCTTCCTCATCTACTCCCTCATCATCCTCATCGTCCACTCCTTCATCCTCTTCCTCCTCCTCCTCCTCTTCCTCCTCTGTGTCCTCCACTTCTCCCTCCTGCTCACCCAGTTTGAATTCCTCTGGTTGGATCCATGGCTTAGGGGTTTTCCAGGCCTCCATCCACTCTGCACAATCTGCGATCTCATCATCCAGCTGTGATGTGAGGACGAGGTTCATGGTTTTACGTCTCCTAGTCAGCATGGCACTGTGTCGATGATGGGACTGCAGTGAGGCCTCACACCACCTGTCAATATAGCCATAGTTTGTGTTTTATTTGGATCATCAATTTGATGAAGCATAAAGTATTTAAGCATAAACATTCAATCTCACAACTTCTATCAGAGCAGCTGAGCCAATGATAGAACTTGCAGATGAAGACAGTGAGATGCAGAAAGACCTTGAGTGTCACAAAAAGTTTATTTTTCTCAGTGACAGAATTCCCAATATTTTCCAGTAAAGGGACATTTACACTGGAATTAACCATTAACATTTTTTATTTAATTGAAGTTGATGAGGTGGTGATGAGGTACTGTGGGGTAAAGCAAAGCATCATTCCTGCAAACTAATTGTGGATTACTTTAGGGTAATTAGTATTGGTAATAGAAAACAAGCAGCAATATCCAGTGCCAAAAGTGACATTACACGTCTTGAACAAAAATGTACCAGAAATTGTTGATTATTATAAAATGAGACAATTTCTATGAGTTTTCACAAAAGTCATCATGACAGCATCTTTGTTTAAATTCTGTTTCTTTAACTTATTTATCTAATTACCAGACAATGGTCAGTTTTTGTGTCAACTAAGCCAGTCCACTTAACCCAAACCAGTAATTAAGTATTTGTGTAGGCCAACCTACCTGATCTGCTGCCTGTATCCCCAAGATAAGCTCCAGTTCTTATGAAGTTCTTCTTCCTCCCCCAGAGGAGCTGCAGTGAGTAGCCAGGAGTCACTCCAGCCAGGCAGGAATACATTGTTTATTCTCATCATCATTGTGGTGTCAGTGCTGGAGAAGCTTGAAATTAGTGTCTCATCCTCTGTGGTGTCTGTTGTTTTAAATTCTGCTCCAGACAGTTTCCATGAATCTTCCCAGTCTGAGGGCTCATCCTGTTTGATGATTACAGTATATTGTTTTACAACAATAATAAAAATGGGTACCTGGTTGCTCAGCGGTCAAGTAGCATCTGGCCTCTGAATTTAACACAAAAACAAGAATTGTAATGATGTTGTTCCCCACCTGCTGCTCTAGTTGTTGTACTTTTTCAGACTTGTTGCTGCGGATTCGTGGGTAATCAGGCCAGATACGATCCCAGTTCTGTTTCTGTTGTCTGAAGGCAAAATTCATGATCTTCCACGTACCAGCCCAGACAGGAAGGGAATACGTTTCTATTTTGGCTTTGCGAACCCCTTCTCTTTCATACAAAACCTCCCACTGGAAATGTTTCTCCTCAGTGGAATCCAACTGGGTAGGGCTCTTCACCTGGAAACAAGAGCAGTGGTTTACAGAGTGTTGATGGTCTTTGTACCTATCCTGTAATTACAATCCAATGCATCTTTGAAAACTGACCACTGATCTGTGTCTTTTAATGTTGAGCCATAAGTTTGTGTAGGCCTTTGTACCTGTTTCCAGGACTGACTCCATTTGTTAGCAGCAGGTGCCCATTCAGCCTCTGATTCAAACTCCTTTGGTTTGTACTTCCTGCTGTTTGGCAGCTCTATGGTTCCAAATCCCTGGATTCTGGCTTTTGACTCTTTTGCCCTCAGGTAAAGATACTTTGGAGGCTTCAGGCTCATCCAGGAGTCTTTCCAACACAGCTGGAACACATCCACCTCAACTTTGCGTTTTGGCCTGCGAGGTTTGGGCGAAGCTGCTTTCTTGGGAGGAGGTGGAGGAGGAGGATCAAGTTTGGGTTTGGGAGGAGGGGGGACAATTTTAAATTTGATTTTTGGCTTGTTTTTTTCTGCTTCATCTTTGCTGGCAGTGAGTTTCTTGAAGTCTCCAGGGGGGACAAGTGACCAGTGATAATTCCACTTCGAGACAGATCTGCAGATTCCCAAAACAAACAAAACTAGAATCAAGTTGTACGTTGCCTCTACCACCAATCAAGTTGACGGAAGATGAAAAGACTTATTATAAGAAAAGGTATTGAGTCTATTGTTTTTGAAATGAAAGTTAGCAATATTCTGACTTTATTCTGACATTCCTGATTTCAGTGTACACTTTCCATTGAGAGACAGAGCACTGACAGAGGGATTCGTTACATGGAACAGCTCAATATAAGAAATACCAGTGGCGGTTAAATGATGCAAAAATGGATGATGCTTTAAGAAATCTACAAATTCTATAACGTGGATGCTTTACTCCCATTTTCAAACCAGCATCATATATTTGAAGTATATTTGGAGAAGACAACTTTGATTTAAACATCATTTTAACAGAAGTTTTTTTTTTTTTTAGCTTGAGGTTTGGACAAAAAACTGTGAGCTCATTGAGTAGCTTCTTAATATTGTGTTACACATTATATGATTCACCAATTGATGAATGGACAAACCAGTGTAGTAAAGACCAATAACCCTGAAAGTCACTTCATCTCAAGTGGATAGGAGCCAAGGTTTAGCAATATTTTAATGGTCATTACTGTATGCTTAGGTTAATGTTATATTATTTTTCACTGTAAAAAGTAGCTTAACAGCTTCAAACATCACATATTCTTACAGTTTGTGGGTACTTTTCTCCCTCCATGCAGCCTCCTGTTTGCACTCGTCTGCCACATTCTGTGCCATCTTCTCCCACTGGTCTCTCAGGGGCCCATTGCTGAACGACCTTGTCTCCCCTTTTTTTGACAACATTCTGTTTACTAAAAGACAAAAACAAACAAGCACAACAACAACAGCAATGGTAAGGAAAAGTGTCACTCAGCTCTTTCTGACTGTGGAGAATCTCCATACATCTGATACTTGGTCAGTTGCTGAGCAGTGTTGTGTTTTGGTATGGTTCACAGTGCAGTGTCTCATTGAAGACTCGTTGAAGTGTTTAAGTTCCATGTCTCTGTCAGCTGAATTGTAAAGAAGTGAATCTAATCAATATTAATGTAAAAGAGATGGAATGTTAGGAATTATCTCATTTGAGCTGAAATATACAAAAAAAAAAATTTCATTGTCCTTTAAGAAAGTAGTATTATATAGAGAAGTCACACAATCAAAGGTTTTATAAAGAACTCACAGACTCTACTTCCTGTCTCTGGAATGGTTTGTGCTGATAAATGAGGCTGACTTCAAAATTAGGAGGTGAGCTCAGGCCTCCGACATCAACTCCCTGCATATGATGACATCAAAGAAAGTCCCTGATGAAAACTGCTGAGAATCAAATAACAGTGACCTCAACAGTGGATGATGGATAATTTCTCTTTTGATCGAGTTAGCTAGCAGTTCCTCTTGAGCTATGCTAAGCTAGGCCAAACATTGTCTGAACTTACCTGATGAAATTGATATTTATCTTTCAAAAGCCTCTTGGTGCAAATTTGTTGACCATATGAACCAATCGTCTTGACTTATCTGACACTGGAAACTTTTCCTAACAAGCCTCTGTTATGTTACCTTAGTGCAAAGACTGCTGGTGCAGTGGCTGTGCTGACCCTAGCAATATTTTCAACTTAGTTGGTGGAAGTTTTGCAAATTCAGAAATTTCTGTAAGTAGTAATGTCTTCCTAAAATCTAAAAGACAGCTCCTATCACTACAGTAACAAGAGGTACAATGAAAAAAATTGACTGTTGTCATTTGTCATAGCAAAACTAAAATAATATGCCTAGGTGTACATTAACAGGAGAAATGAGAGATGAAGCAGACAATAAAAAGTAAGTCAAAAGTTAGTATTTTTGAAATAAATTACGTATATGCTGTTATTACTTTATCAGTTATTACCAATTTCAGTAATGTGCTAAACACTGAACTCTATATTGCAACATAGCCAGATAAAGTGCAACAAATGTTTATTTTATTTGCGTCAGCTGATGTCCATAACACACACAGAGCATGTGGCTGGTTGTTCAGCCACAATCAACAGTGACCTGTGTGACACCATTTGAGGACATTTCTTATACTTCTTCAGTTCCCTCTGGAGACTTATACCACTTTTAACACATATACACACACATATATATGTACTCCCCAACGTGTGTAGAATCTGTGATGTTTCCTTTTAACTAATAGGCTGCCTTAATCATTTACATGGCAGTTTGCACTGCATAGCTGTCTATGTGTTAGAGACCTAGCTTAGCACAAAAACTGCTACCCTTCCTCCTTCATAAATTAAAAGAAAACATTAAAATTGAACAAAATGTTGAATTTACATTTTCAGGCTCATACATTCAGAGAAGTCAGTAATACGATCCTGACTTACCTGATGTCTTTCTGTCTTTCTCACAATTGCCTGTCTGACTGTTTACATCCAGTGTTGTAACCAATAACAGTATGCTTTAAGTTGAACCATAGCATGTGTCCACTGTCTGTCTGTCTCTAGACTTTAGAGTAGCTATAAAAGTATCTCTCTGTCACTCTGTCTGTCTTTCTGTCTATCGCTGTCTGTATATCTTCGGTCTGCAATTACATTTTAATGAGCTTACACTCAGTCGGTCCTGTGTATCTGCTCTGTGGTGAGCAGGCTTCCCTCTCCTTGCTATTTTTACATCATACGTTAACATACCCAGCTCTAAATTTAGGGTCGGGGTGAGGCAAACACGAGGAAAGCAGCAGGCAGCCTGGAAAAGCAGAGAAGTGACTTGAATTGAATGAAAACACTTAAGTGAAATTAATCTGTATTTAACAGGTGCAGCAATGAAAACAAACAGGACAGCTGTATAAGGATGTCTGAACCAATAAGTAAACAGCGTTGCAAGCTAACCAAAGTCATTCTGCATGCTGAAACACAGCAGTGCCAAGCATTACTTTGGCAAGGGTCCAAATAGAAGCTCTGCCTCCAACAGGACTTTCTCCCCCACTCAACCAGCCAGCCAGTGTGAGGATTGTCATAGATTGGGTTAGTGTTGCAGGCGTTCCCAATCCCTGCATGAAAATCTCATTCAGTCCCCCAGTTTCAGGTGACTGACAGTCAAAACACCTCAAGGCAAGGACATAGCACAAGTAGCTAATTAGAAGGTTTACATGATCTAAGCAAGATTGACCCATTTTCGAAAAGCTGACAAAATACTAAGTTCAATGACAGTCAAAATTGCTTTCCTTTCTCCTTGGTACATCTGCATCTTCTTCTTCTTCTTCTTCTTTACTTTTTTTTGTACTGTGCCCAGAATTAAAATACAATCTGTATTTGGACACATTATCTGGATATGGTAACAAATGTTAAGAAAAGTGTAAATGCTGATCTGAATTTAATACATCTAACCACATCTTGTGGTAATGAGAAATTAAAAATATAGAGTGTGAAATCCGAGGAGCATAATTTATCTTGTCACAGAGAAGCCTGCTGAATGAAGGCTCACTTCTCTTTTTTATTTGATTGGCTGTCAGGGCCAAGTGTTAACGAGTATAACTTCCTACATTGTGCTGAAAAGTTACAAATATTTTACCTACAAAATGACATGCCGCAAAAGAAGGCATTTTGAAATGGAAAGTTGTGATTAATTATACTGATCACACCTTTTGCTTAACCTGCTGTCACATGTAAGAATACCTGCATACAGGTATATTACGTTTGTTTTTTAATGAACTTACTAAGTACAAATACAAAGAGTCTTTTCCTGCATCATGTGATCTCCTGATTACAGGTGAAGTTGTCATTTTGCGTCAGTATATAAATCGCTTTTTGTTTATATGGATATCAGAGGTCAGAAGACTTTGGTGCATCATTATATTGGGGGGGGGTTTTGCTTGGTTTTTATTGTGCCAGTCACCTCTGGCTTCCCTTAACACACTGCATTACTGCATTAAATGATGAACAAAGCTACAAAAAATTAAAAGCCAAGCTGTAATAAAATGGAATTTCCTTGCAGTAACAGCCTTCATTTTTCACAGTTTTTCCTCCTCACACTGTGGAAGAAGATGCCTCATTTCCAGCTGCTCATCAGTATTTATGACAAATGTGTTTACAATAATGCTTGTAAACTATTTCTTCCAATAACTCACTCCAATGAGTGAGTTAACTGCCAGTCCATGTAACTTTAGATATACACCTCTTGGCTTATTTGTTTAACCTGAACTGGTAGAAACACCAAGGTAGGAGAGGATGAATTCTGCCTGGTTCTGGACAACACACAGGTGTTAACACAAACAAAAGACGGAATTGTCTTGATACATATTAAAGCAGGGGAGTTGTTACTGCGGCTGTTCTGTGAGGTCACACAGCAGCAGGAGACCCCTTCACCTGTAACAGGATCCTCAGGTCAGCCTGCTGCTGATGACAGAAAACTGCAGCAGGTCAATCTGAGCTGCAGACCAGGCGGCTTCATTACTATTTTTACAACTACCACTATTAGTCAATTTGAAAGTGGGAGCTTTTTCAGATTTTCAGGTGTTTATATGTCTAGAAGAAGATATGGACTTCAGAAATATATTTAAAATTTACAGATAAGGTTTGGGTGGATTTCTGACAGCATTCAACTTTGTCTTAAAATCTTATACAGTATACCTGTACCTTTGCAGGAAGTGGTTATATTTTGCCAAAGGTAAAATGACAATTAAAAGTTAGCTTTAAAAATCTCCTTATTGTTCCTCAACTAAGAAACACATCCATACGCTATAGGTTTCTTTTCTGACCATCAGATTGGATTATTTTTCTCTTGTTTCCGAGAAGTCATGTTTGTATATCAGTCTAGCTGATGCCTCTCATGCTGTAGAGACCGATGTGACTCAGCTGCAGTAGGCTGAAGTGAAGCCGGTCAGATGTGTAAATCGGTCCTGAAGCAATGTCAGGACACTTTGTTGTTACAATCAGGAATGAAACCATAGTAACTGAATTCATCCCAACCTGTCCACAATCTGAATTTAATAAGATTTAAAGAGACAGAAGTCAAAATTGCTTGTCATGGTCAGGTCAGTCACTTATATGAAAACTTCCTGCCATTAGTGCTTGATTAAAGGTGGGAATTGGTAAATGAGATTACTGTATTTAACATGATGATACCAATAACCTCACTCTAGCTTGAAACGTTTTTACAACAATCACTTGCTACATTATTTTAACATCTTTATTGTGACATCCCTAAACTCAATGTAATTGACTTATGTGCATGCAGAGAGTGATGGGACATAACCAAAAGACTGCATGAGCCTCACTCTACCAGCAGATTGTTTTTAGCTTGCAATACATTGCCAACAATAATAAGTACTATTTCAGTGTAGACATGGACTTATGGGTGCCAGGTCAGTCAATTCAGCAAACAGTGATGAGCTAGGGGCCCCTGGTGGCTGTGGGGCTCCAGGTAGGTACTTAGTGGCTGATTGGCAGGCGAGGTTCTGCAGGTGGACTAAACTGTCTGTTGGTGTGGTTAATAATTACGTATTTCCCAAGCACTCTTAAAAGATTTTTTTTTATCAATGCGCAGCCTATTTTTGGAAACACTATTTAACTTTTCGGACTTGTCTGCACGCGTGCAGTGGCCCACGTGAACTGCCTCCGTCAAAACAGTCCAGACAAACATAAGCGTCCTCTCCGTCAGCGACACAGGCGATCTTTGATGCGTCGTCATCCTTCCGTCCCGGCGCGTTCTGATGATGTAACGCGCGCCAGAACAGCCTGGGCTCCGGAGTTGGCAGTAGCGGCAGGCGGAGAGATGGCTGCGCGCACGGAGTGGCGCCGCGGCGGTAGCGTAGGGTTCCGTGGGTGTCCGCGGACGGTGAAGCCTTGGTGGCGGCTCGCGGTGCTCCTGTTCTCCGTGTCCTCCTTGCCGACGGTCACGGCGCTGGTGGAGGGCCTGTATTGCGGCACCGAGGTCTGCTACGATGTGCTCGGCGTCACCCGAGAGGCCACCAAGGCGGAGATCGCCCGTGCTTACCGGCAGCTGGCACGTCGGTACCACCCGGACCGTTTCAGGCCCGGAGAGCCCGGCTTAGAGGGAGAGACACTTGAGTCCGCTCAGAAGAAGTTCTTGCTCGTCGTGACCGCGTACGAGACGTTAAAGGTCGGTCAAAGTGTCTGTCAGGGATACTTCTTACTCTGTTTTAGAAGATGTGGATGTTCCTAATAGTGTCACAGTGTTAATAAAATGATTTGAGACCCAGATAGAACTATTGTCCGCTTTCTCCTTAACACCTCTTATATAGATTAATGACTTGTACACTTCGTATAATTGAATATCCATGCAGGGACTGATGTTTCCGTATGATATCTTGCTTATTAATATTGCTCATGATGTCTGTCTTATGTTACAACAGGGTTTTTTTCCTGGTCTTCTTAGGACATCTTTTTAACAGCCTGATAATATTCTTAAAAGGCCTGGCCTTAACGTGCCTGTAGTAACATAGGTATTCCAGTGTCATACAGTATTACTAAAACTTTCCCTCACAGTGGCTGTTTATCTGCCATGCTATGGTTTATCATTCGTTCTACTACTGAATAAGTTACTTATATTGTTTCTTAGGGGTTCAACCTATGTGTTTACAGCCTAGTACTAGTACTAGTTTATAGTATTATCTGTGAATAACTGGTGGTTCCCTGTGATACCAGTAATATGCATTTTGTCATAGATACTTTTCTTCTTTGATATTTTATAAATTATGTTTAATTTTATCTTTCTAATGATGTTATGCTTTATTTTGTGACATTTGAGATTTACCTGTCACCTTTTTATAGGCACTATTACCTGCCAATATCTACAGAAATATCCCAAAAACAAAACATGTTTGCAACATTAAAAGTAGCATGAAATATTTTTTTAATAATTGTCTTTTTAATGTTTTTTAAAATGTAATGTTCTTTTTGTCTGTATGTGCAGGATGAAGATACTCGGCGGGACTATGACTACATGTTGGACCATCCTGAGGAGTACTACCAGCACTACTATGCCTACTACCGCCGACAGCTCACCCCCAAGGTGGATGTCAGGATTGTCATCCTGGTCACCATCTGTGCCATCTCCATATTCCAGGTATAACTGCAGCATTCACCAGGGTCAGAAACAACCAACAAGCTTTAAGAACACCTGTCTCCATATTTCCAGCTTTCTTGCAGGACCTCAAATAAAATATGTAGAAACTTATTTAATAGAGACTGGGACTTTTTAGGGTGGCGACATCTACAGATGTGAACACAGCCTCAGGCAGGCAGATAGAAACATGTTAGCACATCCTTACCTTCCTATCTCTAATCCAGTACTACAGCTGGCACAGCAGTTACAACGAGGCCATCAACTACCTAGTGACGGTCCCCAAGTACCGAATCCAGGCCACAGAGATCGCCAAGCAGCAGGGCCTTCTCAACCGCACCAAGGAGAAGGGCAAGAACCGCCGCTCCAAAGAGGAGATCCGAGAGCAGGAGGAGGAGGTGATTCGTGACATCATCAAAAACAAGATCGACATTAAAGGAGGTTATCAGAAGCCCAACCTGTCAGATATCCTGCTGTGTCAGATTGTTCTCTTCCCTTACTACCTGACCAACTATGTGGCCTGGTACGTCTCCTGGATTTACCACTTCACCATCTGCAGGGAGGAGTATGGAGATGAGGAGAAGCTCTACATCATCAGGTCAGTTTTCACAGTACTTGGACAAAATATATTTATGTTGACCTGCACCATTGTCCTGACAGAATTTTAGACATTTCTCAGCTCAGCGTCCTCCCAGTGTCAGCTCATCTTACAGCAGACTGTGTTTCAATTCTCAGGAGGTACATGAAGATGTCTCAGTCTCAGTTTGACAGTCTGGATGAAAACACCAGACAGTCCTTTCTGGAGAAACAGCTATGGATCAAAGAAAATTATGAGGTTTGTCAATTACAGTTCTTTCTCTGTGTTGGTCTTTCCATTTCCTTTTTCCTTCTTTGACTTTTATTATTTGCTTTTCTCCTTCCTTTCAAAAGAAAATCTACCACAGCCCGTACACCTGTAACAAGTCAAAAAGGAGACACTTGCTAATATGACAGAAGGAAGTGGTAAAAGGATAAAACTGATGTTATGGCTCAGGAAAAAACGTCATATTCATGGCAATCTATCCAGATGTTTATGTTATACTTTGAACAAAATCAACTGACATAGAATCATACCTCTAGTCTAATAGATGAAGAGCCCAAAGGATACCACAAGACAAAACCCATCTAGGCAAAACAACCGGTTCATTCTCCTGCTGGCTGGCAACCAATACAGCAGTATCCCCTGCCGCACCATCATAAGTAATATTTTATTGTAGCATAAAGGAACTGTAGATTGTATTTTCTTCCACAAGACTGTGTAGAATGATAAATAAGTGAATCATAAATCTTGAACATTTAGAACTTCTTTAGAATTTCTTGCCAAACCAAAGAACTTGAAAAAGAGGATAACTAACTCAACATCAGATGCTTGTTTTGAGCAGAGCAGCAGAGTGGTGAATATGTCATGATTATGTTGTGGTACTGATAGAATTAGTGTTGTATAGGACTATATTGTACTGAAATGACTGTATGAGCTATTACAGTAAAGGTTATTTCACAGTTTGTGACATTAGTAGTTCCACACCTATTAACACTATAAACATGCCATCACAAAGCCTTGATGGGCTGTTAGCAATGAAGAGCTGTTCAGCAACTATTGCAGCACTTTAAACTACTGCAATAGTAAATATCCCTGATGTGTAACTTTCAGGTGTACAGAAAAGAGCAGGAGGAGGAAATGAAGGTAAAAATGGCAACTGACCCAAGAATGAAGAGGTACCGCCGCTGGATGAGGAATGAGGGACCAGGCCGGCTGACATTCATCGATGACTGATGGCCAAGCGTCTCATCTGTAACATACACACCTGCCTCAGTGCCAACACACGGACAACACACGCCATGCTGTGTGGAGATATAACTGTACAGAAAGATTAACTATGCCTGTTTATATAGTGAGAGATATTTTCATAGCATTCAGGCCTCAGAAAGTGGATGAATAAGCGGAATAAACTGTGAGCTGGGACTTGAAAATTTTGAGTAATTTTTTTACATCTTGTTTTTTTCAGATCATCTCATTTTAAAGAAGTGTAATGATTATTGATATTTTTTCTTTAATTCCCTCCAGACATTTTTTGTTCTCTCCTGCTGATAAAAACAGATGATTGAATGAGTTTTGGTGCCTGAATTTTTGCAAAATGATTTGTGTTGGATAACTGACATCATCCACATACCGCCTAGTAACCAGAAGGCTACCAGTTTTACCCCTGCAACAAACAACAGTACTGTCAAAGTGTCCTTGGGCAAGGCATTGGACTGCCACATGCTACTCTGTATGCTGCTTTAGAGCATCGACTAAAAGTTATATTAGCATTTATTGTTTCCATGATGAGTAAACAAGAGCAGAAAGTATTTTTTTCAAGAGACATGACATTAGAGAAAATTCTCTCTTTCCACCTCAGAGTCAGTGGAGAAGAGAGATATCAGTTCAAACTTTTGTACGTTCAGTCCATGTTAGCCTAGCTTAGCATAATTGCCTGGAAGCAGGGGGAGCCTAGCTCAGTCACAAAAAGAAAAGTCTGGTTTACAAGTTGTATGGTGACAAGCTTGCCTCCTTACAAGACAAAGGAAGGAAATGGTAAAGAGAAACTGATTCCCATCTTCGCAACCGACTCTGGTGAATACAGCAAACTGTGGGTTCCTTTGTTGACCAGAGCGACTTGTCAGTTGTTCAAAAATGAAGAGACCATCAATCTGCTCTGATTTTCAGTTTCTTCTGATTTCATCTGTGTTGTTGAAGCTTTTTTTTATCAGAAAAGAAAAGCAGAGCAAAGAGAGACGATGACATTTCAAATGTCTCTGTAAATCACACGGTCTTATTGTGTAAATGGAAGCCAAAGGCACCGCTACAAGTATCTGTAAATTGTGCAACACAAAACCTTTCTCACACAAGGAGTTTGTTATCATGGTTTCTGCTCTGTGAGACATTCAGGTGATCGCTTACTGTATACTGCATTTGAAAGAAGTTGGTTTTACTTTACATTATTTATTGTTTCACATTTCACCAGACATTTTGTTGGGTTTTTTTGGTGTCAAGGCGACATTAAACACATACTGTAACTGTACAATGATGCAGTGTTTGATATAAACACAGAGTTGTTGTTTTTTAAATAAATAATTTTAAAAATCTATTTTATAATCAGTTTGTTTCAGAAGATCAGATGAGCTCTTGTCAAACCAGTCCTCTGAAATGTAATTATATAATCTTAGCCTAACAGCTCTAAGGAGGCAGGTTGGTCAAGCTTTGGATTTAGACATACAGCTTCAGTGTTTAAGCAGTATACCACCTGTGCAGCCATCAAGTGCACACTTAAGACTATTTATATGAGTCTTGTTCAGAATGACTCAACTGGAAACAAAGTCAGCTGGAGACCAAAGTGGAGTGTCTCAACCTACTCAAATCATTTTCAAAATTGGCAGTTACTTGCAAAGAATGAGAAGCTGCATTATATTCCAACACACCAGCAACAGCCGTTAGGTGTTGCATTTTCAGCTTGTCACACAAATGTCACACAAATGTCTAATTGAAAAATGAAAAAACAGTACCATTTTGAAACATGTTATTTGACTCTGGCTGTTAATTTCACTGGCTGGTGGTTGCAAACAATCACAAGGCTGTAATTCTAGTTTATTATTTTAAAATTTGTGCTACACAGGCACCCGGCTACCCCACTTGGTAGAGCGAAAAGCCTTAGCCAAAGTGTGTACTGAGTCTTTACTGCAGTAAGTTCAGTGCCAGTATCTTGCTGCATGTCACCCCCTCTAGCTTTGTCTTCCCTCTCTCCCCTGAGTTGTTAGTTGAAAATTTAATGTAACATTTTTGACTCCTGAAATTCTTTATTCAATAGAAAGTTAAGCAGACACAATTTTTACTGTTTGTTTTGAAAAAACCTTTGGCATCAGTTAAAGAGGAGGCTGTGTTCAAGTAATGTGAAGTCATGTGTTATTTGTAGATAAGCGTTACAGAGGAAGACTTTATGCTTACTCATGCTAAAAAAAGGAAGGAACAAATGCTCAACTGTGACACAGGAATAATCTGTTTTTAACTTCTCCATTTTTAACCCTTACTGCTCTTTACTCTGAAATACATCCTGGATATGTTTAATTCTGTTAATTCTGTTCATGTAAGAATTGAAAGTAATAGTGTTTTTCATTCTGCCAGAGGAAACAAACTAATGTTGATATTACACTGAAGAAGGTAAGTTTTGAAGTTTTAAATTTTCACTGAAGCAGCTAACATGGCCACACCAGTTAGCCCTACCCCAGCACCTGGGGGTGGAGTGCCTATTGAACATAGATGGATTAAAAAAAGAGACTGATATCAGTCATCTCATCTCATGGAAAACTGCAAAAAAAAGTCCCATATCTACTCCTTCAACAAACACCTCTCCTTTTCTTTCTTTTGCAGTTTTCTTACATATTCTCTCCCTCTATCCTTCATTCTTTCACCTCCTTTTCTCTTCTCTCTCTGTCTCTTATTCATCCCCTCTCAGAGGCAGGTTTCTGGTTTTCAGTGTAATGAGATATGAATCAGAATAAGGTTCCATTCTAATTAAGTAGCATAGATGGGCAGCTGAGTGAGTTGATGAAATCTGAACTCTTGCCATAGTCTTTATATCTATCAACACTGAACCAGCTGGTTCAACACACAAAGCCCAAACTTAATCCTGCACTTAAGTATTATATTTCACATTACAAATTGACTTAATATTAATATGTTTGAGTTCTCAGCTGCAGCTAATCTGTCCTGTGACAGCTGCTGAAGCTTTTGTTAATGAACACAGTCAACATAAATAGGTGTTTTTGGATTTTAAAATATTCCAAATAAAAGAATAGGAGACAATTGTCTTTACACTGACACGCTCATGATACTAATACAATTATTTAAGTACAAAAACAGTGCACTGTGTGTTCTATTCTGGCTAAATCTCATCAGTCTTTGATAGTCACGGCATCATATAACATTTTATTAAATAAATGTATTTATTTTCTTCATGTGAGATGTCTTTGACATGTGATAACATGTACTTTCTTTGCAAGGATTCACCGATTTAAGGGCAAAACATCGTTGATAGCCATTGGTCTATCAGCAAATGAGATGACAGTGTTTATCTGTTCCACATCAGTTTTAGCCGCGGTAAATGTTATCATAATGTGTAGCTAAACAGTAGCTAAAGCCACTGGCTGGACAAGACTTACAAGACATATGTGTTTGTGTTACAAAAAGAGTGAAATAAATGCTGTTGTACTGTTATTCAGTTTAGGAGAAAGATCTCTGACATTTTAAATTTTGCAGTATATGTTTCAGTGATATTTACTCAATTATCTGAAAAACTGAGAGATGACTCAGACATAGAAAGCACACAAACACTCATCCCTTGCCTACTTGCATCTGCAAGCTAACCAGATCTAGTTGGGAATGAAACCAAAAAGGCTACAGCAAGATATTTCACTGGAATAGTATACTCTACATGATGCAAAGTCTTCTGAAACAAAGGTACATACTTGTTACATGTGACATAGGCCATTACCTCCCAGTAACCTTCCCTCCACACCTGCAGGGATCGGATGAAAACTGAAATCACTCTTCTCTTTGGGTTTGAACAATTGATGAGGTATTCAGCTTATCAGCAACACCTGCTGCTGACATGAGCCCCTCTGCGTCAGCCCTGAGAGCCCTGTGTCTTTTAAGAAGGCTAATAGATTATGATGTTAAAACAGCAAACAACTTTTGAAAGGCTGTAAAAATACTAAAGTCAAATGGAATCTGATCCTATTATCTGCATCACTTGCGTCACTTGTTCCCAGATATAAGGTTCAGTACCTTGATGAAGCTGAACAAGCAACTGACACCAGCTTGCTGCTGGAGATGAGATGCACAGTTGACAGAAAGATGATCACTCATTAAGTAAGAGGGCTAAGGTCTACTCTGTATGGCACTGTTTACTGTGCAATTTTCCTGATTCATGTTGTACTTCACCTGTCCACTAGGGGCTCTCAGTGAGCCTCCCATCTCTGTACAACTTAACTTCTCCAGGGGCAGAAAGGTGATCTTGCCCTTGCTGCAACTGAAATTCTTCCTGTTTTTTGTGAGAATTAGTCGATATCTGTAAGGAAAGAGGTTTATTCATTTTTTTTCATATGGTTTATAGGGGATTCTATAACATTTTCTCATCCTAAATTTGCTTTGCAGCTTTGCTTCAATCAACATTTGTGAGTGGGCAGTTGCTCACTTTCAAAAATACACATATTTCTGGGAAATAATCAGAATTTGGATCAAAACATGACAGTTGGTGGGTTGTTTGCTAAATGTCTGTAGTCAGATCTGATCATACCACACCCACCCAGTCCTGATGAGGCAGATTCTCTGATTCACAGTAATACACATGACAAAAGCCAATGTTATATATCCTTTTAATCAAAATGCAGTAAGTGACATTACATTCCCTTCCAGTAACACAAGCAGGTATTTCTACTTTGATTTGTCTTTCCATCTTCACTAAACATCACAAACCTTTCAACAGCTGCCCTCATCAAAAAGTTATTTATCGATTTACTTGTTTTGTTATTTTCCAATTATTAGTAGTAGTCCGAGTATTACAGTAACCACCAGCTTTAAAAGCTATGGCAGTCACTGTGTATTGTGGAATTGGCATGCTCTTGAGACGTGATGTGAAAGTAAGGACATTTCGTTGAGTCCTTACACAACATTATCTGTTTTGATGATTAGTAACTGATATAACCATAAGATTCAAGCTGTGAAGCTGGCAACAGTATAATAATATAACTGTTGTTTGTATTACTATTATTAGTTGAGTACAGCATTTAGTTTTTTTATTTATTCACATGGTTTGTATGTACCCTGTTTTAATGCTTCAGCTTCTGATGTTTCAAATCTGGAGAAATTGCTGTGTCTCATTTGACTGAGCTAAAACTTGAAAGTTTACAGTAGAAATGAAAAATTTGTTTTCTACTTGGCCTTGGGGCCATTCATCTGCTGGTATGGTGGAAGGAGAAACTTCCAGGATTCATTCCAACCTGAGAGAGACTTGAGAGGGATCTTCTTTTTGAGATCACTAGGTCCAACCAGGAACCTCCAAGACTCTGCCCACTCTTCCAAGAACTTGTCTTTGCTTTCATCCTCCATCTTAATCTGCTTTACTGAAGCAGGGCCTCTCTTGGGACGTGGCTGTGTTTTACCCAGCAGGTGGCATCCTGCCCACTTCCTCTCAGATTGTTTCTCCTTCTCAATGTTGGAGTACAAATGCCTTCTTGTTTGAATCTTTTTTGTTATAATAACCCAAGGGTCAACAGATGCCTTAGACTTAGTTTTGTCTTTTATCTGTGCTCTGTCCCTCTGCAGGAACCAGTGGGAGTTTCCCCAAATCCTGATGCTTGTAGGATTGTTGGTAAAGTAATTTGTGTTTATGTTGCTTTTTACGTTTATTCCTCTTGACCACATGACTGTATAGCATCGTGGGTTAGGAGAGGACTCCACCCAAGGCTGTTCCAGGTGGGGCATAGGGTTGGCAATCCTGAATGACATTCCCCACTTGGAACCATGACCATTGGTAGTGGAATGCTGCTGAGTAATACTACTCTGGCTTTTCCCAGGTATCCCTGATGATCTGCAGTGACTAAGTTCATGATTCTGAAGTGACCCAGCCCTCCATGAAGTACCCCACTGTCTCTCCGGATATCTTTCCCTGAACATCTGGTTGTCAAAAGATTGGCTCAGTTTAGCTTTGGCTTTCTGCAAGGAAATCTTCTCTCTCTGGGGTAGGATCTCCATTAACACGTCCACTCTATTTTCTGTAGACACCTGCTCAGTCCAGTGACCTGTGTTGAAGACGGAACACTTCCATGCTTCCCTCCACTGGGTTAAAGATGGTCTATCATGGTGGAAAGGAGTTTCTGACATCATCCAGGCTTCCTGCCAGTCAGAAACTGACCTTGCATGACTTGTGTACCTGACTGAATCATGTGTCCATGAACTATCAGGATGATGAGAGCCCACACTTGACCTTCCTTGGTTTGTTTGTGAACTACCTTGTCCAATTTCTGATTGATGCCTGGGCCTTGAGAACGTCCATGATTCTCTCCAATTCCGCTCCCCAGTTGGGCCATTTTTAGGGAGTTCAACAGGAGCAAAGTGGTTCTGGTCTCTCACACGATCCACTCGGATTTGGGGTGTGGTGGACCAGCTTTGTTGCCAAAGTTCAGGGTCCTGATGCAGAGGCTGATATGTGAATTTCCATGAGTTTTTCCACTCTGAGACACTGGGCTTCTTGTCTCCTCCCTTTTCAGATTCTCTGAAAGGCTTTGAGGGGTCAGGCCTCATCCTTCTCCTTTCCATTCTCATTCTGTGTTTCAGCATCTTCCAGGAGTCCTTCCATTCTGTGACAGATAAGGGGTTTTGGGGATGTTTCAGAAGCAAATTAGATTGAGTAAATGCCCTCTTTGGGTGATATATCACATTATGTTTCAGCTGCTCATAACATGGGTCAATTTCCTCTTTTGTTGAATAATGCACCTTTGCGCTCTTCTCCACCTTCTGAGTCTCCAAAGCAGTCTCAATCCTTGATGATGACACTTTCAGGACTTTCTCTATTTCATCACATGGTTTTGAGTTGTTTTTTGTCACCTGCCATGACTTAGTCCACTCAGAGAGAGCCTTAAATTCATTGCAGAGCATGTAGAGATCTCTGTACTTCTGCTTCTGAGGCACAAGCATGATTTTGTGGAGATGCGGCTCTCTCCTCTGACTGCAATCATCAGAGGTATCACTGTAATCTTGCTTCTGAGAAGAATCAGAATTCATGTGGTTTTTGAAGACCATCGTGGCTACTCTCCATGAATCAGCCCACTCTGGACTGTAAGATTTTCTAACTTGATGCAACTTGGATTTGTTGCGGCCATGGTGGTTGACATACCTCCAACATTCTTCCCACTTGGAGCTCATCTCTCTATTTTTATCTTGCTTGTTCACAACAGACTCATTCATTAGACCATCATCTAGAACAGTAAAAATATCCTGCTGATTTGCTGGCTTTGTGGATCTCCATGATTCACCCCACTCTGATGAGCACAATGCTTCATTGTGGCGCTGAGTCTCCCCTAACAAGGTGAAGAATTGAGATTTTGGGATATTCTCTCCATTTCCAGAAGATGTATCCCGCTTTGCATTATTTTTGCTAGATTTTCTCCATGACATCTGCCACTCATCAGTGGGTAGATTTAAGTCTAACTTGTTTGATTCCACCACCCTGTAGTCAGGTTTCTTCCAAAGATGAAGGCTGTTTGGATCAATCATGTTTGGCCCATTTATCCAAGGTTTGCCTGCTTCAGAATAAGGCTGCTGAGTGGCAAACATCCAGCACTTGCCCCAGTCTGATATGCCCTGTTCTGGCGATTGTACAGATTTGTTGTACTTCCATGACTTCCCCCACACCATGGCAGATGGCTGAGTCTGGGTGATGTACATGAGTAACTGCAGCCTGTTAAAATTCTTGTTCTGCCCCTTTTTGTCCTTGTAGTTGGGAGTGGGAGTGGAGAAGCCTCTTCTCTGGTTTCCTGGTCTGCCAAGGGGACCTGAACCAATGCCATGAGGAAGAGTTGGAGGAACCTGTGGCTGCTTGCTCTTCCAGACATTGGTGTTGTCTGTCTGATTCTCAACACGTTTAGCTTTCCTTTCAATCCTTTTTGC
Organism: Datnioides undecimradiatus; assembly: GCA_008933995.1. Taxonomy (NCBI): domain Eukaryota; kingdom Metazoa; phylum Chordata; class Actinopteri; order Lobotiformes; family Datnioididae; genus Datnioides; species Datnioides undecimradiatus. The sequence goes on from WARS01000007.1 coordinate 8,620,055, forward strand.
CGTTCCCAGTCTGCCATTCAAACGATTTGCCCAGTCCTTGTTGATACTGTGAGAAAAAAGGTAAGAAAATATAACAAAATAGTTAATATGCCAGCCGAGAATGTAACACACAACAACTAGAACTACATCTCCTTAAGACCAAATGAAATGGACAAATTAAACTTCCTTGAAAACAGATTAATATTAACTTCATTTTTTGCATGAGGAGAAGCTGTTTAAGTAATTATGGTTTCATATAAGTCTTACAGCAATATTACATAAGGTTATGTTGGCAATGCAGGTCCAAACTAATGGACTTACACAGACAGCTAACAGCTAACTGGAAAAATATATTGTAGTTACTCTTGGCTTTCAGGAGTTAATATCTGTCCTTATACAACCTTATATTGTGATACCGTGTCACATATTACTGTACAGTACAATAAAAAATGGAGGTAATTGCAGTATTATAGTATGTGTGATGCATTAATATCCCTATAGGAAGTCCAAAGGTCCAGGGATAGCAGTATGTATGACTTCACTGTCTATATTTAATTCTGTGGTGACACTCTGTGCACAGTAAGTAATGATGGTACAGTGTGAGTGATGCATTGATATTCCAATAAAATACTGACTGACAGCACATAAAAAAACATGTATATTTATAAACAAGAAACTGGGATGGTTGTGCTGTAAGGTCAGTATAAACCATGTCAGGGAGAATAAACTACTCCTTCTTAAATGTCACTTTACTTATATTTTACTCAAGCAGAAGTGAAAACACTAATTGACAAGAATAAAAATATGAACTTATATATATATATGTTTTTATGTTTTTAAATAACTTTAATAAACAATTGGCACTGTTACAAAAATATTGAGGAGTTGTTCTTTTTGGTGTGTATGTGCAAAAACTTAATGGCTCCTATCTGATGGACTGTAATTCTATCCTGAGCTTGACTGCCTTAGTGTTCGGTGTCAAAAAAAATTTTTATGTCACTTTGTTTAACTATTCTGTACCTCTCTCAGTAAATCTGCTCAGCTGTCCAACAGGTCATTTAAACCATAGCAGATGGAGTTCCTGTCTGAGCTCTGATGTTGGGGTTGACCACTAACCTTTCAGTGTGATGATGGATCAAATTTTCCTTCCAAGACACTTTTATTTCCTCCCTTTTCTGAATGTCAGAACTTATTTGAAAAAAGGTGATCTCAGATACATTTCCTTTAATTTATGAAAATAGTGACAATCTTGGCCAAAGGAAAGAAAGCATTTTTTGGCAACATGTTGATAGTCTGCCAGTAATTAAATCTCTACTGTAATTTCAGAACACATCATGCCCAGCCTGTCTAGAGCAGTATTCCAGGTCCTTCATCAACTGAGTATTCCATTCCCAGTTCAGCCTTCTTCTCTGATTGTCCTGCCTATCTTATGTTTGATTCTTGCCTGCCTTTCTGGAGTTTACATGCTTACCTGTACTTCTTTGGATCCAGGTTCCTATTTTTATCTCCTTCCTGCTTTTTAATGAATACATTTTGATTTTGCCATGCCTGTCCTGGAAAGCAGTTGGGTCCACACTCTGCTTACCCAAACTGTTACATATCTAAAAACAAATTTATAAGATGCACCTAGCAAAAATCAGTGCAGTTTTATCCAATTGTCCTGCAATAAATACTGTGTTTAATGTAGGTTATCATCCTCATTTTTGTTGAAACAGTTGTGAACAGAGGTGATGATTAAACTGTGATCCTTTTAGAGGTTACTGATGAACTGTACTGCATTACATCTAGAGATGTTTCTGTTATTAAGTCTATAGTCACTGATATAAATCGGTTGGGAAAAAATAATAAAAAAGACCTGTCTGTGTAGCTCAATGAAGTTCAATAGCATCATAAAAAATTATCATAAAGCTAAATAAATATCTCTCTAAAACTGTTTAAATAAAAACTGAACTTTATAACCACAAAGGTAGGAGTTATTGCAGGATCCTGGATTAGACTGCATTAGTGTTTGTGATTTTAGAAACTTGCAACTAGGTGTATATTAGAAATTAATTTTACCTGTGTTAAATTGCACAATATATCATTCAAGTGCACAAAGACAAAAACAATTAGATGTGCAAAAACAGTCTAAAAAATGGAGATTTTAACTGGAGACTTGTAGTTCATATTTTGAGGAAATTAAGATAAAGACTAGCTATTTATTTTAGAAATTTTAAGGACATTCAGACACCCTGTGCATACACATATAGACAGATTTGGTCCTTACGAGGGTAGAGCACTCTTCTCTATTCGTTCTTGCTCTGTCTGTATCTTCTGTCCATATTCTCTCTCTCTGATCTCCCAGACGTTCCTCATGATGGAGGCATCACAGCCAACTACCTCAGGGTTCTTCTCACTTGACATCTTCAAACTGCTTCACACCTCCTGCACACACATAGAAAAAGATGAAGACATCTCTGACTTATTATAATTACTATCTTATAATTTTGTCTCTTTGTGGATGCTGATGAGGTTGTCACATCCTGCACCCTGCAGAGGTGATGTACCTTATGGTGGTGATAATCCGTGTTGAGATGTTGCAGGCAGCTCCGTTCCTATATACTCACACTCGAAGAGTCATTAACCTGCTGTGAAATGTTTGAGGGGCCGTCCTAACTAAAAATATAACACCCTAGAACATACACACACCCACATGGAAAGGAGACCCACCTATAACCTAAAATTACCAACATGTGCATACTAGCTCATAATTCTTTACATGACCTCACTCACAAGGTTTTGTTGAATTTACTGATTTAATTTATTTTTTTACCAAACTTTTTTTTTTTTACCACAGCAGAAAAACCTGCAGGGAACATATATGTAACCTGATATACAACATTAACAAACATCTGCCCATTTCTTAGTAAGTTTGAAACATTTATTTGTGATTTTTTTTGTTGGGGTTTTTTCAGGAATTATTCTCATATCATGAGTCACCTACTAGAACTGTTAGCTTTGTTTGTATGAAGCATAATATGAATAAACCAACACAGGTGAAAAGTCCATTCAATTACTTAATAACAGTTGCAAGTCATAATCGCTATTTCTACAACATGGAAGCAATTTGAGGGAGGACAACATCTCCCTTGTTGGCAAAATGACCAAAATGTGTCTCATACCCTACCTCTCTATACATTTCCCATGGTCAATATTTAGATTGTGGCATGAGTCAAGACCCAGCTATCCTATCCAGACTCAGATCTAACTGATAAATTATTGAGACTTATTCCATTTTGACGCAACATTTCTATTTTAACCTCCTTTAGAGCACTGGTTTAGCCACCCAGACATCTCACAAATCCATTGCATATGTTCTTTTCACATTATGCTATTCAGCCAGTCAGATCTGTGAATTCAATATGAAAACAAATTAAAACAAATTGAGCCTGTGGCAAAGTATATTCTTTGTGTAAAATTGAAAGTGAAAAATGTATTCGGTTATGCACAAATGGGCTTTACAAACTCAACTTTTGGTCCATTTGACAACTACGTAGACAAATATCAGCACATTTTCCCACCTCTTTAGCCATCATTAGAGTTACTTGTGTCATCAGGGAGGGGAATAAGGGAAGTGAAACATAAACTTAAGAAAGACATGGAACAGTATGTACAAATGTAACCCATATTCTCATGTATACATTGAATGTCCTGACTGATTTATAGCACAGACATGTGACAAACTGGTGGCATATGGTGGTGCCAGTGGTAAAAATAGAGCTGTACAGTCTGTCCACATGTGTGACATGTACACCATCATACACCACCATGCATGCATATGCATGCTTTCACTGGGCATATACTGTTCATTTTGTATGTGAGGACATTAATAATCCTTAATCATATATATCATACAGTACATATACACACACACGCACAGTAACAAGCCTATGTCATAGAAAACTGGACAGTGTGAAGGAGTGCAGATGAAATTTGTTGTGATTGGGTTATAAAATGTTGTTAAGATATATTTCTAATGTCCAGCATTGACTCCAGAAGAACTGCTGAAGAGCTGATCTAATTAGAAAATTAAATTAAAGTCTTCTATCTCTGTCAGTCGTCAACACTCATCCTCAGATTGTAAACCTGTTCTGGTCACAAACAGCCTGCACACCCTGCCAAAAAGAAACTCAGGCATCAGTCATATTCAAACAAATTATTCAATTGACTCACATTACAAAAAAGACAAAGTGCCAGACTCCACACATGTAGTTGACCATTACAATTGTATAATTAAAGTATCTTTATTCCAAATAATTAATGTGTCTTACCTTTTGTAAGTACGGGGAATAACAACAGCTGCTTAGCAGGATATGTCACATTGTTTGGCTCTCACCCAGGTGAAACCAACATCACATGAAAGTTCCTGCTGCCAGTCAATTAATCTGTTTATCAATGCAGTCAAGGTTATGCAATAACAGCAAACTTCTTGTGAGGTACAAAGCACTCAAAATAAATCTTTCCTCCTTCTAATTTACTTGTGAAAGAGCACAAAGCCAAGATATGATGCTGATTTAGAAGGCACTACTTACTCCATGGAAAAGCTGAACTTAAACAACAAAAAACCAAAGCATAAATAGTATAATTGTAACTAGGGACGTTTAGGTGGTCCTCGCTGTATGGGGTCATCAGTTGCCAATGCTATACACTTCAGATAGGAGCTGGATAGTCCATGGAGCAGTAAGTAGGTGGATAGATATTATATTCAATGTGTGTCAATGATGTATTCTGTCTCCTTGTGCCTCCTGTCAAAATTTCCAAGTTTTGCCTCTTGCCAAAATGTATCTGTCATTGTTACGGTAAGGTCTCTGTCTGACAGGTTCTTCAGCCACTTATAATAAATTCCCTAGAATGTGAAACAGTGAGTTCAGTTCCTCTGTTCTCATTGATTTATGGCTCAGACAAGTAGTGTTTGGAATTTCTATTTTGGTCTTTTCTTGTCCTGAGTGTCTCGCTACCATTGAGCCATTTGTTGAACTGAGAGGCTTTCTCTTAGATATGTAGCCGGTGTGATGTATATTTGCAAAGTATATGTTCTACCCTGTTATTGATGGAATAATGGAACACAACACAGCAGTGACAGGTGAAATGTTCAGGTGACCTGACGTGCCCCACGTTTTGTGGCACAAAAACATTTGGGAAGTTGTCCTTGGAATCTGTTTGGAAAAGGCAGGCAAACAAATATTTGGTAGATTATTGGATAAACTGTTTGTCTGTTACTATATAACACAGGTCAACTTCAGCCAATTGGATCAATCAATCCTCTGACACCTGGCCAATGCCAGTGGGGTAAAGAGCAAAAACATAGGCACCAATTAAAGCTTTCTGTACCATTTTTCGCTCTTCTTTTAACTTAAGAATAACTCTTTTCTCTTGATATAATTGTTGCTATAGGAGCAGGTACACCAATTTTAGGAAGAGCCACCAGTGTTGTTGTCAAACAAGCATTCGTTTCTTGCTGTTGTCACACAGAGACAATGACAGCCATGGACAGGAGGACCTTTGACAGTACCTAGAATTACTTTGTTGTCCCTCTGAGAGAGAGGATGTTTGTTGTTGAGCTAGAGCTACAAAAGGCTTTACAAAAGGGTTCAGGAGTTCATCATCTCACAGGGGTTTAAGATGCCCATTACAAAAAGGAAGCAGCCCAAGGACAATTTCTCATTTCCATCATTACATTTCACATTCACTTGTGTGCAGATTGCACTTGATCGTGATCGACACCATGATGCCAGTTTCATGAAAGCAAAAAGCTATACTCTGATTAAGACTGATTAAGACTTCTACAGCCCGCATATGCTTGAACTTCAAAGATGGCTCCATGATATTGTCTTGATACTGTTTTGTTTTATAATATGTGGAATATGAGCAACGCTATTTCCCATTGTCCAAAATCAGCATTTTTTTCCTCACAGGGATAGCGACAGCAAAGTTTTGACACAACTTCAACAAAAATTAGGAAGAGTTGTCAGTTTATTGTTTGTTCATTTTGCACATTTGTACTTAACTGGGCACACTTAGCCTCTCCTTTTTGAAAAAACATCAACCTACAGAGTACAGGTTGTTGTTAAAGTACGGTTAATTAACTGCCAGCTGTCCCAAGAAGCTGGTCCAAGGCCCTGGACAGCTTTTCTACAGCATTCTGAGTTGAACCTCTTGAATGTTCAGGCTTTACGATGCTAGAGCTAAAAAGCAAGCCTTCATTGTCACCACTTGTCATCCTAGAATGTCAAACAGGGAGTTCACTTAGTTTCTGTTTCTGTTTCACAGTTTCTGTTTCTGTTTTATTCATTTAAATATTTCTGTGCCTGGGATGAGGCCAACAACTGGCTGCTGTTGCACTTCCATTGCCAAGTTTTGCCCGTAAGGTCTGTGTCTGACAGGTTCTTCAGGTACTTGTCGTAAATGTCCTGTGAGTCATGTTGTGAGTTAATTTCCTCTGTTCTCATTGTGTTCCTGGCACATACAAGTAATGTCTGAAAATTCCATGTTGGCCTTTCCTTGTCCTGATTGTGTGGGGACCTTTGAGGCATTTTGGTGAATTCTGACTGAGTTTCTGACTGAGTCAGCAGATGTGATGCATATTTACCAAATGGTAAACCGTAAAACTGCAAACTGTAGCTGAGGTAAAAACTCGAACCTATAACTTTAAAAAAAATTAATTTGGGAATGTAACTACAGAGAGAAGATGTAAAAGGACATTGTTCTTATTGATTCATCTTCCCTGTTGAAGGTTTAAACATGGCATAACCTTGTAGCACAACAATGGTGCTACAGAGGTTGAAAGTCTTTTAGGAGAGGCCTCAAAATTGTATATATATTGTATATAATTGTATATTACAATTGTAATCTTATTGTTGTGCTTTGCTGGCCTGTGTGCAGGAAACAGTTATACTAGAATCGAATTTAATTGAATTTGAATTGTTATGTGACCACAACATGTCATGTATGTAACACAGGTACTCCTGGTATTGTGGGCCTATAGACACACTGGGCACACATAGTTATGTTAAAAAGTAATGGAAAAAAGTATATTTTGCATAATTTGTGACCTTTATAGCCATAACTGTAGCTGTAATTAATTTTAAAAAAAACCCTGACGAAACTGAAAGAAAATCGTAATAAAAAGGAAGGATTGTGATAGATTTTCACTCTTTTGCTCATGGAATTTATTTTATAAAAATTGTCAAATGCAAACCTTATAGAATTAATCTTATGACATTTGATGTAATTAATGTAATTTAATCTTTAATTCTTAAGTTTGGTATTATGGTTTTTGATTTTTACTTGCTTTTACATTTTAATTCATGTTGATTGACATTTAGACTGTAACAAAATAAAACAGTGGAGACAGTGGACAGTGGAGAACTAAAAGAAGGTGTGTATACATTAGACTGTAACATGAAAGATTTTATTAGTGCAAACAATAGCTGGTTAAATTAATAAGGAATATTGTATGTGGTCAAATATTTGGATACAGTATTTCCCATTTGGAAAATTAAAGAAAAAACAAAAAAAACAAAAACAAAAAAAAACAAAAAATTGGAACATGGAAAATCAAAATGAACAAATAAAGAAGGATTAGTTTTTCTACTGATTTAGTCATTGTATTTTCAGGAAACTGATCAATTTAATTTCTGAAGTGCAAAAAATAATGAGAAAGAACTATCTTGTAGCTCAACAAAATGTTCAAAAACCAGATGAGATACAGTTTATAAATGTATCAAACCAAAAAAAGCAGCACATCCTTACATTTACAAATCTGATACTGTTTGGTGCTCTTACTATCTAAATAGTTATCAGACACCGATGGCCAGTAACGTAATCACAGATACAGTTCACAGTATATAGTACATTTTCAACATTTCGTCTTTGTGGATTTTCTACATTTCTGTATTTCATCTGCCGAAAACATGACAGATGGTTCATTTTACATCCAAACTGTAAATTATTTAAGTTATTCTGTATCAGATGAGCAGGAATCTGGAAAGAAACTGAAGGCTGTTACCATCAGAAAGGCCCCATGTTGGATGTTGGTATGTTGTCAGTGTCTTCTTCTCTGCTGGCAGCAAGTATGGCCTGAAACAGAATGACTCTACGCAGCAGGTCAGTCAAGAAGGAGAACTGAATGACCTCCTGCTCTGCTCTGGATCTGTCCTCTTGCTGCTTCAGAGTCCTTTCTGCCTCTTCATACATTTCATCAGTGAAGGGCAATCCTCCATTTGCAGCCACCATGTCATCAATTTTTCTGATCAGTTCAATCACTTGAGTCTTGTTCTTCTTTTGTTTGTTGTTAAATACATGATACCGGTTACCACACATGTTTATCACCTCTCTGAGTTTTGGGTGGCCGTTTTGCACATAATCCTGGATGGATCTACCTTCTAGCTCATCACCACGCGTGAACAGAACAATCATGTACTTTGATGCTTGGGGTCCAAATATTTCTCGCAAAGCCTGAACACAGTTTTCTTCTTCTCTGGTGAACCTTCCAATCCGGATGACTAGCAGAAAGACATGAGGACCGGGAGAGGACACTTGGATGCATTTTGCAATCTGCGTTTTTATGCTCTCTGGATTTTTAGACGTGTCCAGAATGCCAGGCGTATCAATCACGTAGATTTTTCTGCGACTCTTGGCCCGTTCTTTCTCGCAGGTCTCTGTAACAGACTGTGCACTCACAGAAGACTCGAAAACCTTTTTACCCACAATGGTGTTACCAACTGCACTCTTCCCAACTCCAGTTTTCCCAATCATCACAATTCTAAGTGGAGGGCCTGTAAAAATAAAAGGATATATATTTTTTTACATATTTTTACTTAGTTAAAAAAATCACCTACATTAGAACAAGAAGTACAAGATACTGATATGAGCTGAAGAAGGCTAAATAAAAGTTCCAACTTTACCATCAGGGATCGAGGTTCGGATACCCATCTTTATCTGTCCTTGACTTGTTGAATGAATACAACATAGATTGTGATTCGCGACCTTTTTTTGTTGTCAGCACTCCACCCACAGGGTGGATCAACCTTTATCAGCGTGATTCAGTCTGACAGTCTTCAAAGCTGATCCAGAGACTACAGTTAAACCCATCTCCTGTTTGTTCTCTACTAAACAGTTAAAATGCTTCCTAACAGACCTCCACCACGTAAGTGATGCTTCTTTCTTTTTTCCTTACTTTTCAGGCATTTTTTTTAGGAACTGACATGCAACAAAGGTTCCTGGCAGGAGATCTTAAAGCCCTAGGCATTCAGATTTTTATAAAGATTTAGCAAATATATAATTCTCTGATAGTGTTTCTGACACACTGGAAAATTCAAACACAAAACTACTTTAAAAAAGATATTTGTGTAACCATCATTTGTGACATTAATTCAAAATAACATTGTGACAGGCATCCCGTAATGTATTTTTAATCCACCACTCTGACTGTCAGTTTACATTAAAACTACATGCAAACGCCCTCAAGCCAATACATAATATCTGATAATACAAACTATCAGATAGTGCATTCAAAAATAGTTTTACTCCCTACAGGGTTTGATTCATACTTCATACTGTGAATATTTCCATCGTCAATACTTGCCTGACACATGCCTTAACAAAACAACTTTTTTACTTTTACTTTCGCTTTAGATTTCTCATATTTTGCGTTTTCACTTATGGTTCTTGCTTTGTATCCATTTCATTTTCTACTGTTTGTTGTTATGCACCAAAACACAGTTTTCCTTGTATGTGAAAATCAATTTGGCAATAAATCTGATTCTTATTTTAACTCTCATACAGCCTATCCTGAACAGTTAACTCTTGCTCTGTTTGGAAAGAAAATCCAGTTAAAGAACATAATTGGAAATGTGATCCTCAGCCATCATGATGCTTTCAAGACAATATCACAAAAACTTGTCTTTGAAGAGAACACCTCATTCAAAGTCATTAATGCTCCTGACGTCTTTGATGAAGACTGTCTATATCCGGACCAGGGGATTATTGACTTCATGGCAGTTTCTCATCCTGGTCCCCATCTGTTCATACTGGCAGTAGATTCAGAAAACACCCAAGAGGAAAAAGTCATGGCTCAAATAAAAAAACTTCAGGATACCTTTGGAGAAACAATCACGGAACACTTGATTGTCTTGTTACCGGACATTGAAAGCTTTGTTTCACTCGCTCATCTAAAGGAACAGTTTAATGTCCAGATGGCAACCAATGAAAATCTGGCCAGTGATTGTAGACGGTGGTGCTCTGGCCGTCAGTCATTCCTATATGACTACAAAAACTACAGTCAAGAGGTTGTGTTAAGAAGAAGGAAAGAAATAGGGAAGAGAAGGTACGCACTTCATTATTACATAACAGTTATGACTATATACATACAGCAGAAGTCCCACCCTACTTAAGGGCTAGCTTGAGTGTCTTCTCAATCTGAGAAACATGGGGTATTTCAAACTAGCCCTTTACATAGCAGGACGGGACTCCTCTGTTGCTGTCATTTTGTGATAAAATAATTATGATTACAATTTCAGATGTAATGACCATCCTCTGTGTTACCACAGAAGAGCAGGTGAGTCTCTGGTTTCATTTACTTTCAAATGTATTTGAAGTGCTAGCCTGACTTGGCACATCAGCAGGAAAGACAAGCTATGTCAGTCAGCATTAGTTAAATTATACTGTTGTGCTGGTTTTACTGACCTGTGGCCTCAACCATACTCTGGAACAGGTTGCAGCTGAATGCGAGTAAGCATCACCATGGCAATATGCTGGAAAAAAAGTTAATTACTAAGTACAGGTTGGGACTGAGTTATTGCCCCTAGGACATACAAAGTGTTGCCCTTACACATACAATATGCTACAGAAAGAGTGTTATGAGCATTATAAACCTGTCAATAAACAGGGTTTTCAAAAATATTTGGCCATCCAACAGTTCTGATTGCACATACTGGCAGCTTTGATGTAAAAAGTCTCCAGTTGGGGTGGTTTAGCTTATCATCACGATATCTCCTTGATCCCGACCAGAAGGAGGACATGCTCAAGGTAGACCAAGAAGACCCTGACAGAATCACACATCCCATCTGATTTATGAACAACTTGGAATCCTAAGGGTTAGGGGTTAGGCCAGTTTAGCCAGTTAGGTAGTGACAGCACATTCCCTCAGCACCTTGGGATCCCCACAAGCAGCTAGAGAATGTTGCTTGAAAGGAAGATTGTCCTGCACAGTCCTAAATCTGGTACCTGGTACCTTGTACAATTGGTGCCATCACTGTCCATGTTTGTTAAATTCACACAGGTCAGTAAGCAACAGCAAGCTGTGACAAAACTCTAGTGTGTTACTAAACAATGGTTAATCCTGGAGCTTATCATCAGAAATTATAGTATAAATGTTTCTTCACAGGTGCTGACACCGTGTGTTCATTGCCCTCTCAACATGTCTTTGTTGCACCTGCCAGCAATGCTTGTGAAGATTACACTGGTATGACTCAAAAGATGTAAAAATAACATATAAAGTATAATGTGATATCAACTGTGACAGATTAAATGCTCATGTTTGTGTTTTGCAACATCATTTTGCCAATAATACCTTATTCTAAGTGTGCAAGTCTACTGTCACAGCTTTTAATTTTGGGATTGTTGATGAATTTATTTTGATAAAACCATTTTAAATAATTGCCTTGTCTGTATCATTTAGGTAGCAGAACCTACAGACGACCAAACGACATATGTAACATCGTTCTCCTGGGACCAACTGGAGCCGGAAAGAGTGCATGTGCTAACACTATCTTTGCTGCTGGGACCGAGCAGGAATCAAGTCAGTTATTCAAATCTATGGCAAGCTCTATGCCAGTCACCACCAAATGTGAAGTCAGAACAATAAACAATCTGTTCGGGATGCATGTGAGACTGGTTGACACTCCGGACTTCCTACAGCCCGAGCCTAAATGCTCTCAGGAAGAGTTAGAGGAGTGTAAGAAGTATTGTCGGCAAGGGCAATGCGTGGTGTTACTTGTGTTACAGCTGGGCTGGTTAACAACAGATGTTGAGGAAGGACTATTAGAAAAGCTAGAGCAGAAGCTTGACTGGAGGATCAGGGAGAACACAATTGTTCTGCTGACCCACGGAGATGACCTGAAAGGAAATCTGGAGCAGTTTATTAAAAAATGTGTTCCCCTCAAAAACATTATTGATTTGTGCAGCGGTCGTTATCACATATTTAACAACTTCTCCAAAGATGTAAAGCAAGTCAAAGAGCTTGTCAAGAAAATCAGAAATTCTGAGAAAGGGTCAGTGAAGCACAAAAAAGATGACTGCTTTTTATCTTAGCTTGGCTAAAAGTGCTGATTAGTGAGCTCCAAATGTACAAATGGCACAAAGCACTATGTGGAAAGTACAAGTGTAATCCTCTAAGATGTGTCACTTAAGATGTGTGTAAGATGTGTCACTTATGTTTTATTGTACTATAATCATATTATCAACTTTCTTTGTAAAATGTATACATGCTCATCTCAAACTTTTTTCTTTTTTGTTTTTTTTTAACCTTTTCCTATCCATAACATGCCACGTAAAATATTCAGTAAACATTTTGAGGATTACAAGAATCCAATAAGGGGTTGAATTTCAGTTTCATCTGTGTGTGTGTGTGTGTGTGTGTGTGTGTGTGTGTATTTCCAGTGCAGAAAAAAGACTTGGATGTTTGACTTTTCTGCGCCAGTTTCATCAACAAGAAACACATTGTACATAAATCAGTCCACTTTGGATGTGTTGGAAGGTGTTCACAGCAGTTTTCCTAACATGTATGTGTAAAGGCCTTCTTCATTTTTGATTCTCCTCACATAACCTGTGATTGACAAGAACCTGACTCAATATTAAAATGCTGTGCAGAGGATTTTTGATTTTTGAGTGTATGTTTTTCTCTTTACAAAGGTTAGTAGTTTCACCCCTAAGCTAAACTTTAACTTACTTAACACCTACATGTCAATATTTCAGCAATCAGGTCTGATGTTCATCCCATGTCACTTGTTCGACTTGTTATAGCAAAACGAAAGAGTCTATGGAATCTCTGGGTGTGTTTTATTGACAGTTTGATGTCTCTGTGCTTTTTGGCACAGCTGCACTGCTGCAAAGGCAGCTGATTGGCCCTACTGTATCCAGTTCTCCTAAAGATGCCCTGTGTGGTTTTCAAGTAAAAAAAACTAAGCTAAGCAACTATGTTAACATCCTGCAGTTCTCACTGATGCCCATGAGGTCTTACAAATACGGTGAATCTATTGTTACACTCAAAATTGTCAATATGTTTTTAAAATTGTATACTTTCTTTCATGTCAACTAGCTAGCAGTCATCTTCATCACTGCTCTTGTGAGTGCATGCAATGCATTTTTTAGCTTCACCACCACCAATCATCGATCATCAGAATAGTGTTATGTAATCAGCAATAATGTGCCACACACATGCTCGTGCACTCCTTTGCTGTATGCACAATATAAACAAAACTAAAAACCCACTTGCAGAAGATTGCTCCACAGCACTTCTCACACAGTTCCTTTAACAACTACGAAAATGGTGCCACAGTTACAATTAGCTGTGTTTTGACATCCAGGAGTTCTTTTTTGTTTATAACACAAATAAAGATTATTCAAAGGGCTCGACACGACTTAGATGTGAATGGTAAAATGTAGCCAACACTGCACTGTTTTATGTTGGGTAAATGTTTTCTGAGTATTGTTTTATTTACCCAAGAGCCAGGTTACACCTCGGGCATGTACCACTGAATGGAATTTCAGGTACACCTAACCTGTTCCAGAGTAGGTGATGTTCAGGATAAGAGAAGTCACCTAGCATAATTGGCACGATTGCCATTTGTGTTTGGCTTGTATAGTTACTTTCCTGCACTACGGGCCTTATCACATATCAGACAGTTCTGCTATCGCTGACATTTTGTTCCATGTGCCTTTTTTTATCTCAGACTTAACTGTGAAGAAACAGCTACAGAATACTGCAATGATCTTGTCTTGACTGTCATGCAACCACCTTTAGCAGTCTGCAGTGATTGATTCAGGAAAAAAAATCAAATCTCAATCAGCAATTTAATTTAATTAATTTGCATCACTTCTTGCACTAGAGTTCCCGTTGCTGTCTGAAGACCTTGGTCAGCTGCTTGCATTACTTTTGCATCTTTTGTTGTGAATTAGGAGAAAAAGAGTGTTCAGAGGTTCTTCAGAGTTTCTCCTGAGATTAATTTTCATTTGAAAGATAAAGATGCTGGTTGGGGGAATGGCTTCTGTGTCACCTTCTTCAGCCATATGTTTTAAGTGTAACCTGTTTAAGTTGTACACTAAAGTCCCACACTAAAGACATTTTTGTAATTTTTGTACTTGTAAGATATGCAAGTAAGCTTCCTTACTGCTTTTGTGTAATTATTTTTTACAAGACCCCATTGTTATTTTCAAAGACACAGTCGCTTCTCGCTGTCACACTTAAATCGTGACTGCGGCTGTAGCCCCTCATAAGTACAGAGACTGGTCCAAACCACCACGCTTCGGTCACAAGCACAGTTGGCACAATGGATTCTTGGCTTGAGTGATCTTGCGACCCACCCCTTGTAACCAAGAAAGCAGTTGTAAATAAGGATTAGTGTCCATCTACATGTGTAAATGATTAGTTCCTGCCCAAGTTCTTTCCTAAGTTAGGATGTAAAGTCAACTGAGAGGCACATGTGACCCATCAAACATACTTACCTGCAGCTGGCGCATAGTTAAGCATTTCATCAGACAATCAGACACCACCAACAACCCCTGCACTTGGCCATCAATTTGCATACTCTGCCATGTTCAACTCACAGTTGTTTGGGGCTTGTGGACCGATCGCTAAAAAAACTGAGCAGATGATAATATTCAACATTCTTCTCTATTCCAAAGCTCTATTTAAGTTATTAGTATAATATATGCATTCAAATTTTTTCAAGTTAAAGCAGGAGTTGTATAAAGCCAGATAAAACTTGACAGTGGCATTTTGAAAATGGTTTTTAAGTTAAAGTCAATGGTAAAGTCCCACCTACCTGGTAAATGCTCCACTGTATTCCTCAGCTCTATCTAGTACTTAAGATTATATTTCAGAGCAAAATGTTGAATGGCTATCTCTAGAACACTAAAGCTAGCCTGGCTAACAGAAGCAGAGTCCAAAGGTTACTAAAAGACAATGCCCACTTCAGGATAACAGCAATTGTTCTGCTGCCACTGACAAGCAATACAGAAGTACAGAAGATATTTGCTTCACTTCGTCTGTGTTAAGCCATGTGCAACCTTAAATACACGCTGTCTGTTTGGAGACATGTTAAAGGAGTAGTTATTACATGTAATTCTTTGCTTTATTGGGGAGTGATGGCTCAGGGGCGACAGGGATAGCAGAGGGAGAGAGAAGAGATGCAAAGAGAAGAGAAGAGATGAAGAGAAGAGATCAGAATTGAACCTGATTCACTGCAGCAAGACCTTAGTACAGGCCTTAGTGAGGGCCTTAATGTATGATATACGCTCCACCAGGTGAGCTGGTAGGGCACGCTTGAAGCACAAAATGTCAATATTGAATATGCACAAGAGGTAATGCTGATACCATTAAAAAACAAAAAAGGAAAGACAACAAATACTTGATTACGACACAAGAATGACCATTTTTAACTTCTCCCTTTTTAAAACGTACTGCTCTTCACTTCTGTAAATTCAGTTCAAGTCAGAATTCAAGTTACTACTGTTTTCCATTCATGAGGAAACAAACTAATGTTGACATTTAATTATTTATCAAACACTTACGTCAGTCTCCAGTTAGCTAGCTTTGCTGCATCCAAAGTGTAAAAATATGCACTCTGAGAATCTGGTGCCTACATTACCCACCACCGATGGACAGATTTGTGTGTTACACTAGTCTCAGCTAACTTACCCTTGAGCCACTAGCCTCAGGCAGAGATGAGAAGAGATGTGTAAAACTGGTGGACTAGAGATTGATATTTAATTATCTCATCTCTTGGAAAAAACAAACATTTGTCCCAAAACTACTCCTTTAACATGTTTGTTTTGGCATGACCCAACAAGGACATGCAGTATGTTTTGCTAGCTACCAGTGCAGCTCAAACACTTTTTCTGAGATTTGGGAAAAGAGCCTGTATGATGCTACGTTTCAAGCTGATATTCAATATTTAAGATTTTTACAAGTATAATAACAAAACACCAGTTGACTTTATCATCTCAAAGTTAATATTACTAAGGGAGATATTTTGGTTGAAAAATAAACTTGTCAGTGCTCTCTGGATAAATAAGTTCTACGCATTTTGTAATTAAAATCAAGAATAATCCCAGCTTCTGCTCCTTCTTTCTGCTCATATCCAAAAAACTGTTTCAGATTTCAGTTTAGAGAACCAAGCAGGAAAGAAAACACAGCACGCATGTCAGGTTTTCCATTAACAATAAAAATTAACATACATTTTAAAACATACAAAAACAAACAATACAAGGCAGAAGGATGATAGAAGGCCCATGTCATTCCAACATTAACAACAATGAACTGTCATCATTACAGTGAAATGTTCTGACTGAATTGGACATAACCTTGCTGCAATTCCAGTCTTTGTAACAACATGTTAATCTTGTTAACTAATCAAAATAGTGCCTGTTGAGATGATCACAATCATACTTCTCTTTACTGGAAAAACAAAACAGATATACAAGTGCAGAACCCTCAGATCTCTCGGAGAGTCTGTAGGTCTGTCTTTTTTTTAAACTGCGGTTATAATAAGAGCTGTAATCTGCCTCTGCAACTAACTACATCACAGGAAGTACACAGACTGAAGGTTTTACATACATTACTCTGTTCCGTACAGTGATTTAGTCGAGTCGTGTGTAATGCAAGGCTCATGAGCTTTGACTGGTTTCTCTTTTTCAGTTTTTAATTAACTAGTTTTGGGAGACAAATAAAGTGACAGTTAACGTCCACTGGTAGCGGTTACATTAAGTGCTCAAGTGCTCATTTTTAAACCCCAAAAACCGGACATATTCTGAAAAAATGAACTAAAATCAATGTTTGTGTCTCTGACTCTGACTTGTCTCTTACTTTGTAAGTCGGCTGTCTGGCTGAACTGAAACAGTTTTGCCTTGATAAAGGCAGTCTGAGGATTCTTCTCTAGTTTAAATATGTTGCTTGTTGAGGAAACACTGACAATGGCATTTTAATTGAAGACATCAGCCACTGGCCAGTAAAAACAGTTTGGTTCGAACTTTACAGTATATTTAAATTTCACTAAAATACTTGCCCGTAAACTACGAGGTCAAATGAGTACAGAACATGCATTCATGGAAAACCTTTAGTCTCAAGTAAATCCAAATAAAATAAAATGTACAGTTGTGAAAAAGGAAATTTAAACCTTCACTGGTGGTTAATCTCTTCATATACTAAACACAACTGACTGTGTCCTCTCTTACTGCATACATGCTGTGGATTAGGCCGAATCATCTCGCTGAGCTGAGACTTTGTTTATTCTTCAGCAGGCCAGGAGAGCATCGGATCTACACCACGAGGAGTCCATAAGCTTTTGCTTTGTGTGTAAATACAAACTGGGATACTTCTGTTTCAGCAATTTGATTTGATCGGCCGAGTAAACTCCAATCAGGTTTCCAATGTTTAATACCTTGACAAATGATGAAAACTTCACTGTATCCCTACAGTAGGTTCATTTTTTCTTGCAGACTCTGGTTGATGATCAAAGTCCAACACACTCAGGAACTGTCCAGGGAATATTCTTATCTCCTTCACCCAGATTTAAGTGCATTAAACCACGCTTTAGGCTCCTTAAATCAACGACGTGTGACCTTTATAATCCATTACTGTGTTCAAAGTTCCAATGCAGGGAGAAGAACCCAGGAAATGGCAGATCCAGGTGTATGTCCGTTTTGAACAAGGCTTTAGTGAAATTACGAGAAAAAGCTTTCTGATCGTCTTTAACATTTAACAACTTCACAACATGGGGGGGGTTTGGCAATAATAAAAGCGAAAAGCAAAAAGAGCCCCCATCTTTTTTTTTTTTAATCACAGTTTTTGACTGCAGATCTCTTAAAACAATGACCCTCTTCATGAATATTCAGCTGAAGCAGATAAAAATGTGTAAGCAGCACATCATCTGTCTTGTTTTGTTCTGTACAACAATTAGAGCAGAAATCCCATTTTAAATAATCTACAGTTGAAAAAAGGGCCATAAACAGAGTTTTGGGATATTTGGGAAGTGTCCCAGTCATTGTGACCAAACCATCAAGCTTGGTCAAAGGATTTTTTTAACCTCTGTGTTTCCAAGGTCTAATTTAATTCCCTTAAGTCCAACATCAGGTCAGACTCAGCAGATCCTTTTGGTTTGCATCTGATGGATCTCACTTGTATGGAAGTCGACTTCAGCCAAAAAAAGACAATGACATGTTCAGCCTAGCATACATTAAAAACCTGTTGGTAAGTCACAATCTTTAACTAATAGTTAAAGTGGTGATGTTAAGTCAAAATTATGACAAAAGTTTAAAATAAATTACACTAAGCAATATTGTGACACAAGCAAAAAAAATTAAAATAAATATATATATACATAT